>OY992886.1:101102103-101104603 GCA_963921405.1 Cepaea hortensis
AAAACTCTTGTTCCTCGTGTACCTTGCGGTGTCGAGGTGAATCATAAACAGCTGGAGATTGATTGATTGATTTATTGATTTAGGAACCGACATCACAGCATTCGGGACATTCCCATAAGCGCTCCATCCTCACCCTCAGCAGCCAGCGAAGAGTTCCAACACTAATAGTTCCAGTAGCAATCTGATTATATGTCCGTCTCGCCTTTCCTCTGAGCGTCGAGCTGGAGAGTGTCCGTTTAAGGGGCTTCATGTATCGAGATTCCCGTGGACTCTGTTATTTCCTCCATCGTTTACATGGTTGGCCTTTTCTTCTGGTTCCATTTGTCAGTACATTATTGCTTGTTGTGGTATATGTTAGTTGGTAGCCTAGTTATGTGTCCGAACCCTTTCACTTGCTGTTTACTAATGAAGTCCAGCGCTGCCATTACACCTACATTAGTCTTGATTTATTTCATCAACAGAGGTTGTATATTGTGCATTTGCAATTTGTCGCTTTTATATATACAGTTAGAACAGGCAGTATTACTATCAACGTAAAAAAAGGCAATTGATTGATTGATTGATTGATTTAGGAACCGACGTCACAGCATTCGGGGCATTCCCATAAGCGCTCCGTCCCCATCCTCAGCAGCCAGTGAAGAGTTCCAACACTAACAGGGCCGGATTTAGACTTGATAAGGCCCTAAGCTATTTGAAATATGGGGCCTTTTATAAGTCCAGATATTCTATGTCAGTGACAAATTGCTCACTCGGACAATATATTTTGGGGCCCCCACTTTCTTGGGGGCCCCAAGCTATAGCTTGTGTAGCTTATACGTAAATGCTGCACTGAACACCAATAGTTCCAGTAGCAATCTGATTATATGTCCGTCTCGCCTTTCCTCTGAGCGTCGAGCGTCGGCCAGATCCCCTCGACAAAAAGGCAATTGAAAATCTAATGAAGTCAAAGCAAGAACACGGTAACTGACAAATCTCAAAGGAAAAACAAAAAAAACAAGTAATAACCACTGACTGATAAAACAAATATGTCCAAAGATGTATTTATCAATGGAGAGAAATTGCAGATAGTGGATAGTGTTGAATATCTAGATCCGGGAAGGTTAACCCAGTGAATGACGTCAGCATGGCCGAATGGATAAGAACGCGTGTTCTTAAACATCCGGTGTGTTGATGCCGAGGTCAGGGGTTCAACCCCTACACCGGACAGTTGGACTAAAATATTGACCTCTCGTCCTTGACTTAGGGACGTAAATTATGTCCTTACTGTTGCAGTGAAGGTGACTGAGGTCAGAGTGAGTTTGCCTGATGGCAAGGGACACTGTTAATAGGGAAAGCTAATCCACGCGCAAAATACAGTCCAGCACTACAAGAAGTAGTATGTATGGACTATGCTTGAGGTCAAAGCGAGGGAGCGCAAAAAGAAAAACAACCCTGGTTAACAAATGCCTGAAGAAGTCTGGTGTCGACGGAAAGGTGCAAATATCGCAGCTCTGCTGTAAACAGACACAGCGCAATTACGTCTAAAACAACATTCTGGACGAACGCAGAAGAAGAAGAATATCCAGGTTCACTGCTGATGGGCGATGGAAATATGACGGAAATTATTAGAAGAGCGAAAATTTCTCTGCACAAATGTGAACAGTTTGAAACTATGGATTGGAACAGATAGAGCAGCAACAGGCAGAGTACTGAGGGCATGGATTGATCCCGTGGCAACATATGGGTGTCCGTGGCAATGTGTGGGTGTCCGTGGCAACATATGGGTGTGGGGGATTTGGTCATTTAATAAGTCAGTTCTTCTTATTCATTCGCCCGAAAGGTTTGTTTTGGAGGTAAATGTGTCTTACCTGTTTACAGCAGAGCTGTGATATTTGCGCACGTGACTGATACATCCTACTTATTCAGACGCTTGTTAACCGGGTTAACCGTGCCGGGCAGCAAAACTTTTGAATATAATAATAATAATAATAATAATAATAATAATAATAATAATAATAATAATATATTCAGTTTGAATGTAAGTATTAAATAAGAGTGCTGAAACTTCATTGGATGGAAAAAGAGCTGAGCTGATCCATCGCCAAACAAATCAAATGAACAAGTATTATAATGTGACTTTCCATTCACTGAACATTAAAATTGTGAAATGAAATAAATAACACGATGACCCAATTAAGGCGATAAAACGCCCCTTTTTTAAATTGATTTATTTGGTTTTTTCGGGATTTGAGATTTAAATATTGAGCACAACCCACTACTGGCAACGCTGATCGTACTCTAGTATGAACCTAAGGATAATTCCACACTGACGTGGATAGGCCTTTTTTAAATGTTATTTATTTATTTATTTTTTTTGTTTTATATTTCCCCAATTGTAAAACATATTTGGCCGTCATATATCTCCATGTTTTTGTCTCCTTTCGTTTCCGCTGTGTGCACCTTTATCTATAAAAAGTTGTAAATATATCTCCATGGTTTTGTCTTGTTTCCCTTCGTTTCT